>RJWJ010000979.1:0-40102 GCA_004363605.1 Indri indri | reverse complement strand
TATCAAGTATGCATGTCAAAACTGTCATCAATGATTATCTCTAGAAAGAACTAGGAATAGGATTTTAGTTCATACATTTTGGTTTAACTTTATCAAATTGAAGACACAAAATATTGTATAATGTTTTCATGCGCCATTGCAATATAAAGCCTATTACAAGTGTATGGTGTTCTGTGTAAAACGAAGTACAAACTTATGCAATACTTTTCTCCATAAAACATCCAGGAATCCTCCATTTGTTCCAGGGAAACTTGATTACATTTACAATGAGTGAGAATTCAAAAAAATGAGCAAAACACAAAAAGCCAGGGTACTATGTTAAATGTAATTCATTAAATGTCCTGTAACACAGGACTCAAGTGATTTTATTAACTTTTCATACTATTTATATAAAAGTGCTTCCCCTGATTATGTAATAGTGCTAAATATTCTTTGAAAAATTGACTTTTAATGTTTATTATAATATTCCATTGGTTAAACCATAATTTCCTGTTACTGAGCATTTAGGTTGCTTCTAATTCTGCTATTAAATAACAGGTAATAATTCTACGGTTTTTTTGAGACAGGATCTCGCTCTGTTGCTAGGGCTAGAGTGCAGTGGCTTTATCAAAGCTCACTACAATCTCAAATTCCTGGACTCAAACAATTCTCCTGTCTCAGCCTCCCAAATAGCTGGGACTATAAGCATGCGCCACTATGCCTGGCTAATTTTTTCTATACATATTTTTAGTTGTCCAGCTAATTTCTTCCTATTTTTTTTAGTAGAGATGGGGGTCTCACTCTTGCTCATGCTGGTCTCGAACTCCTGAGCTCAAACGATCCGCCCGCCTCGGCCTCCCAGAGTGCTAGGATTACAGGTGTGAGCCACCATGCCCAGCCAATTTTTTTGTTTTTTGTAGAGATGGGTCTCACTGTATTACTCAGCTTGCAGACAATAATTCTTAATAGCAGTATCAACTATGTAACTAACAACATCTGTGGTTTGGTTTAAAAAAAACTGCGGGCTGGAGGAGGCAAAATTCCCAAATGGAAAATATTTAGTCCACTAAATATATTGCCAAATGGTTTCCAATATACACAATGCACTATTCTCTTCTGTTTCTGGTGTCACAGGTGATACTTACCTTGATAAATAATAAAACAATCCTTTGGCAAATCCTGTCGTGTGATACAACCTCCATCTGCTCCCAAGAGAAACAGCAGTTTGGGAGGGTTCTTGCGAATTGCTTCCACCCCAGGTTTATAGCCAAGATCCAAAGCAGCTACTTGACTTGCAATCCTGTAAAACAATGGAACTTTAGCATAACTGCAGTGTTTTCAGTGTAAAAAATGAAATGTGATTCTTGGAATGATGCCTAATCTCTTTTTCATTCAATGCTGTCAGAGATCCTTTCTTATTCACTTAATATAGAGGTCAAAACCAGAAAACGCAGTCTTTTACTGCTTTGAGTTTGGCAAACAAAGAAATATAATATGCTTAAGACTTTGTGTCTCTTCATGAGGCAATATTTAATGAAATAATTGTAGAAACTGTATGCCAACTGTAATTACCTTAAGTTTGACTCTTACTCAATACACAAAAGACACAAAACACATATTCATTGGAGAAAAGTCACATGATTTTGAAAACCAAAAGGAAGAAATTTAAACTCATAAAACTATAATTCAGAGAAAATCATAATTAGTACATTGGTATATGTCCTCATGAAATTTTTTTCTATGAATATATATTACTACTCTTATAAGCAGTAAATAATATTGTAAAGAGGCGGTCTGGAGGCCGGGCACAGTAGCTCACGCCTGCAATCCTAGCACTCTGGGAGGCCGAGGCGGGAGGATCGATTGAGTTCAGGAGTTCAAGACCAGCCTGAGCAAGAGCAAGACCCCATCTCTACTAAAAAAATAAAAAGAAATTAGATGGACAACTAAAAATATATAGAAAAAATTAGTTGGGCATGGTGGCTCATGCCTGTAGTCCCAGCTACTCAGGAGGCTGAGGCAGGAGGATTGCTTGAGCCCAGGAGTTTGAGGTTGCTGTGAGCTAGGCTGACGCCATGGCACTCTACTCAGGGCAGTAGAGTGAGACTCTGTCTCAAAAAAAAAAAAAAAAAAAAAGAGGAGGTCTAGAATAACTACCTTTTGAACAATAGGGTTATTTTGGTCTAGTTTACTATTGTTAACTTTTTAGAAATAGTAGCCAATCTTAGGTTCTACAGTGTATAATGTAAATTGATACAACTTTGCTAAAACAAACTGGAAGCATACATCAAGAGCCTCAGAAATGTTTATCCTATTTGCCCCAATAGTTCTGCTTTTAGAAATCTACCAGAAGGAAACGATCTAATGTTCAGAGGTATCTGTGTGTCACTGCATTATTTAAAAATAATTAAGGCTGGGCATGGTGGCTCTCGCTTATAATCCCAGTGTTTTGAGAGGCTGAGGCAGGAGAATTGCTTAAGGCCAGGAATTTGAAGCTGCAGTGAGCTATGACAGCACCACTGCCCTCTAGCCTGGGTGAGACCTCATCTCTAAAAATAAATAATAAACAAACAAACAAATAAACAGTTAAAAACTAGCATCAACATACATGTTAAAAAGAAGTGGCTAAAAAAATCATATATTCGTGATATTAATTAGCCAATAAAACTTTCATTTATAAAGAATTTCTAATCTTAGGAGGAAATTCTTATTTGGTAAACCAAGACACAAAATTGTATTCACAGTATGACTTCAACCATATAACTAAAAAACATTTATACAGGAAAAAAACACCAGAAGAAAATGCACTGAAATGGCAATACTAATTATCTATAGATTATAGAATAAGGATCCTTTCCATTTTTGCACTTTCTTCTCTTCCTAACTTTTCTAAAATATACTTGCATTATTGATACAGTTAGAAACAGAGCCTTCACCTGAATTCTCATGTTAGTTTATAGTTTCACCATTTAATCAAAGTCAGAAGACTTGTTTACAATTTTTAAACCAAAGTATAACTGATATGATACAATTTTTAAGTATTCAATTTTTTCAAAACTCACTGCTATTTCAGGTATTTTTTTTTTTTATTTCAGCATATTATAGGGGTACAGATGTTTGGGTTACGTATGTTGCCCTTGGCCCCCTCCCCCCCGCCCCCGCAAGTCCAAGCTTCAAGCATGTCCATCCCCCAGATGGTGCGCATCACACTCTTTACGTATGCATATACCCGTCCCCTCCTTCCCCCTCCCTCTTGCCCGACATCTAATAAATGTTTTTCTTATGTGTGCACTTATGTGTTGATCAGTGAAACCAATTTGCTGGTGAGTAAATGTGGTGCTTATTTTTCCATTCTTGGGATACTTTACTTAGAAGAATGTGTTCCAGCTCTATCCAGGAGAATACAATAGATGCTATATCACCATTGTTTCTTAAAGCTGAATAGTACTCCCTGGTATATATATACCACATTTTATTAATCCACTCATGTACTGATGGACACTTGGGTTGCTTCCACATCTTTGCAGTTGTGAATTGTGCTGCTATAAACATTCGGGTGCAGGTGTCTTTTTTATAGAGTGTTTTTTTGTTCTTTTGAGTAGATGCCTAGTAATGGGATTGCTGGATCAAATGGTAATTCTACTTGTATCTCTTTAATATTTCAGGTATTTTTAATATTACTTATTATCTTGGGTTCTTCTCACATAGAGAATAAAGATTTATATTTCACATCTACACCTGGGATAATGTTGCTAAATGTTAAGTTGTTGTAAAACTAAATATGACAGTGTATCGGGAACACATATACACAGACCTGGGATAATGTTGCTAAATGTTAAGTTGTTGTAAAACTAAATATGACAGTGTATCGGGAACACATATACACAGAGCTACTTGAATTTTATAATATATAAAACAATTACTCAACAAACCTATGAAGGATATTCATAACTTTCCAATCACCAGTAACACCACTAGTCATCCGAATCTTTTGTGCAATGCTGGAAACAGCTGCAAGAATTGCTGCTCCATCATTTCTTTGGAGTGCAGAACTGCCTAAAACCACCATTGGTTTTTTAGCTTCCTTTAGGACCTATTAAAAAAAAAAAGAACTTCGACTTAAAAATATTATAAGTAAACTAAACACCTAACCAAACTTGCATCTACAATACATATTGTCCCAAACTTTAGGTCTAACATGAATATCTTTGACTTGCTAGCCAACATACATAATACAACCAGATTTAGTTTAATCAAAAGCATTTTACCAATGCTACTGTGAAAACAGATAAAACAGATTTTTTTAAAGTAAGCATTAGGAATGAAAATTCTAGCCAACTATCCTTTGGTCAGAATGACTACAGGCAGGTCCCCAAAAAATCAGGAATATTCCCAGAGATTCGGATGTTACTAAAGAATAGGAAAAACCATGCTGAAGTACCATATCTACTATCTCTTATCTACTCACCACACTGCAGACAGGGAGGTAGGAAAAGCGTTGATTACTAAGAATGTAGACTGTTTAAAACTTTAAGGGCTTTGCTTTAAACCGTAGTAACTTTCTGAATGCCAAAAACTGAGCGGGGAGTCTATCCCAAGAGTAAAGAAAACTGCAGATGTGGTGGAAGATGGACAAATAAGAAGTAAAACTATACACTATACAGCTTCTTCCACTCATCCTCTATATCATTCTTCAATAAACAGCTGACCACGATTATCAAAGAATCATTATGGGAATTAAGCTGAGATACTACAAAGAGGTTTTGCTCCCCCCACCCGTCAAAGAAATAATTTTTAATAGTCTGAAAGAAAATGAAGAGCAACACACTCTTTCTCACTTAAAAAGAGCTCAAAGACGTAACTCAGACAGTATCATATGGTAAAAGGAGACTTTTATCATGCAATTCAGGAAAGAACTGGAAGAGAAACAAATTACAGAAATGAACACCGTTCTAGAAACAATAAAAAACAAAATAAAAAATGCTTGTAAATACAGGGACAGGAAAGACAGGATATAGGAAATGAATGACACAAACTGGGGAAAAATAACACAAAAAAACAAGGACAAACGACAGATATGAAAGACAGAAAAAGAGATCCAATATCTGCATTGCTGAGTGTTCTTAATGAAGAGAACAGAACCAATTAATGGAAAATATATTTAAATCTATAATAGAAAACTTTCCTTAAGAACACTAGTCACCTATTAGATAGGGTTGGGACTAGAGAGAACTGACTACTTTTTAATTTTTTTTTTCTTTGCAACCTGGGAGCAAAGATTTAAGTTGCCCTGAATATACACTCCCTACTTTTCTAATATTCTTGATCTTTTAATCATGATATGTTTTTCCTATTCAAAACAAATGAGTTAGCTCAGCTGCTTTGTCCTCTTGCACTTCGCCTTCTTGCTTACACCTGAAACTGTAAGCAAAGCATCCATCTTGGAACCACAGGTGAGGCTCACATACAAACTCACATGAGCAAGCAAATGCACTGAGGACAGCAAAGCAGGAAGGCAGGATCTCCTTGATGACATCCGTGAATAACGGAGTCATCCTTCAAAGTGCCCAACTCCAGATCCCTTGTTATGTGAGAAACAGAAACCCCTTAGTTTTTTAAACACCACCATCACGATCACAACCACCACCATGCACACACACACAAAATCCTAAAATAAAGAGAATCTTGAATCTTCAGCCCAAAAGTACACTATGTCCTATAAAATACCACCATTAAGACATATTTTGGTCAAATTACTGAATTTCTAGGATAAAGAGTCAAGTATAAAGTCTCAAGGATAAGGTATCTAGACAGGAAAAAGAAATCAGGACAAGGTGGGGGAAGAATAAGGGTGCTGACTTCTTGCTTCTCCACGGTAAACAAAAGGCAGTGTTTATAAAGGTCAGAAAGGAAAAAAAGTGTGACCCTAAAATTTCACATCCTGACAAGCTGTCTCTTCAGGAATAAAACAGACATTCTCAAGCAAGCAAGAACTCAAGGACCAGGTAAAATTTCTTTAAGGAATAATAATTCTTGAAATAAAGAAAGATTCAATTAAAGCAGAAAGCTTCATTCTTTCATTTTACTTATTTTCAAATAATTTCAAGGAAATTAAACCCTGGTAAATAAAAAACAGCATGCACAGTATGATTTCATTTTTGTTTGCCTATCTATTCATCCACCTTGCCACCTTGCCTTGATCTATGTATAAAAAGAAAGACGATTACAATGCTTTATCAATACTTGGTTTGCGGTGGTGGTATTTTGGGTAATTTTTTACTTTTTTCCATGTTCTTTTCTATATTGTTATCATTTTTAATAATAATGACATATAATGATTATAAAAACAAATTTTAAAATCATAATTAAAAAGTCAGCAAGAGTAGACACATACAACTTTAGAGTACCTGGCTAAATGAATGGCTACCCGAAGCAATGTCTTGAAGAATTTGGGGGGAGTCTCCCAGGTGGTCATATGTGTAAGTGAGGTCCACTGGACTACCTATAAGGGCCACTTTTAAGTCATTATGAAGCCAGCTGAAATAAAAACATTTTTAGAGCTAAGAAACTTAAGTTAAGCATAGTTACTGGTCTCATCAATGCTAAGTGCTGTTTACTGCTTACATCAATGCTAAGTGACGCTTTACTATTACTAAATGTTAAAAGCACACTCAGCACATTTAATAAATATAATTTACTGTGTACATTTCAAAATAGTGTTGCAAAAATACATGCCAAGATAATTACATTCATTAATTTGCTGTGTAGGAATGCTAACAATTAAGCGAGCGATAAACAAAGATTTTAATTTCAGAATAACTGATCTGTAATTTTTACTTTGTAGTAGTCACATAGCAGGGTCGATTCTCTCTTAACTATCCAAAAAGCATTTAAACTTAGTTCATGAAAACAAACTACTTCAACCATATTTATTTTCTATTGCAGGGAACTATGGATCCAACTCGTCCAAAAATAAGTTATAAGTGAGGTGGATCATATATCCTGGTTTGTCTGAGACAATGCTGGTTTTACCTGATATCCTGAAGTACTTAACAACTTCCCCTTGCACTTTCAATAGGGCCTCAGTTTAGACAATAAATTACATGGTTGCCCTCTTCATTAAGTTTCTAAGATATAAATAAAAGAGATGAGAGATTCTAGCATACAGAATAACTGGCCTGTGCCCTTCAAAAAAAGTAAAAAAGAGGGCCAGAAGAGTCAAGAGACTAATTGCACTGCATGATTCCAGACTGGATCCTGGGCAGAAAGAAAAATTCTTATAAAAGAAATTATGGGGCCAGGCGCTGTTGGCTCACACCTGTAATGCTAGCACTATAGGAAGCCAAAGCGGGAGCTCAGGAGTTCGAGACCAGCCTGAGCAAGAGCGAGATCCCATCTCTACTAAAAATAGAAATATTAGCCAGGCATCCTGGCATGTGCCTGTAGTCTCAGCTACTTGGGAGGCCGAGGCTGGAGGATTGCTTGAGCCCAGGGGTTTGAGGTTGCCGTGAGCTATGATGATGCCACTGCACTCTACTCGGGGCAACCGAGCAAGACTCTGTCTCCAAAACTAAACAAAAAAAACACAATGACTACAAACAATGACCAATTTTTTATATTTTTAAATAAAAATTTAAAAATTAAAATAAAAAAAGAAATTATGGGAAAGTTGGTGTAATCTGAATATACACTCTAGATTAGATAATAATATTATGTCAATATCAAATTTCTTGATAACTTAAGAAAATAACCCTTGTTCTCAGGAAATCCTCACTGAAGTATTTAGAGATAGAAGAGCACCATGGCTACAACTAACTTCCAAATGATTCAGAAAATTATATTCACACATTTATGCAAACTGAAAGAGAATCATAAAACCTGTATGGCAAAATGTTAACATCAGTTAATCTGAGTGAACATATAAAAATGATATACAAGCCAGGCGCAGTGGCTCACGCCTGTAATCCTAGTACTCTGGGAGGCTGAGGCAGGAGGATTGCTCAAGGTCAGGAGTTCAAGAGCAGCCTGAGCAAGAGTGAGATCCCATCTCTACTAAAAATAGAAAGAAATTGGCTGGACAACTAAAAATATATATAAAAAATTAGCTGGGCATGGTAGCACATGCCTGTAGTCCCAGCTACGTGGGAGGCTGAGGCAGTAGGATAGCTTGAGCCCAGGAGTTTGAGGTTGCTGTGAGCTAGGCTGATGCCATGGCACTCTAGCCCGGGCAACAGAGTGAGACTCTGTCTCAAAAAAAAAAAAAAAAAAAAAATGATATACAAATAGCATTTTAAGCATCTTAAATTATTTTATAATAAAAAGCTAACAAAATAAACAAAAAGATTAGCAAATAGGAGGGAGGAATGGACCTATTAGAAATTGTCTTCCAATTATTTTTTGGAGTCTCATTACCACTAACCCTATTAGTAATCAGTTAAAATGTCATTTTTCATACATAAAACAGAAAAAATTACATAAATATTTTTAAAACCCTGAATAAATATTATTACCAACCTCTTTCGAATTCTAGCATTAAATAGCGGTGCCTCGAAACGTGGATTTGTACCAACCAGAAGGACAACATCGGCCTCTTCCACGCCAGCAATTGTAGTATTAAGAAGATAATTGGAACGCAAATCTGTGCTAGAAATACAATATATAAAATGCAAATTTACTTTAAAACTATTACATACCAAGAATCCACAAAACATTCTCATTATCATCAAAGCTATGGCATGCCCAGACAAAAAGATTTCATGAAGTATTTCTAAATTAAATCAAAGTTTTGCATATTTATTAATAACTGGATTCTCCTATCTCCCACAGCTCCTGGTTTGATTCTGGTCTATATGTGTTAATAAACTGGGGGGTATATTGGAGAATCTAGGTTGTCACATATTCACTGATGCCATAGATGTGGTTGTTTTATACATAACTTGTAACTCAAAGAAAAAAAGAAAGCCTGGATCCTAGCTTCATATTTCTCACCCAGCTCCTGCAGTAGGGAAGACCTCTTCAGTGCATAAGCTGTCAGAGTCCACTCTATTAAGCAAATCTTTGAGAGCTACCAGGGCTTCAGCATCCACCAAGCCACCTGCAATTGCTGCCACATCCTTGCCTTGAAAACTCTGCAACTAGAAATGGATGGAAAGGGTATCACCAAAAACTTACATTCAGCAAAGACCAAAATGAACTGTTCAGAAAATAAAAGGATAACCATTTTCAACTACCAAAAAAGTAACAAACTTCAGACTAAAAAGTTTTACACAATTAATCTAAAAGTGAGAAGCAGAAGAGGAGTATGTGGGGCCAATGCTAATAACACCAACTTGGAAGGAAGTTGTTTTATATTTAGGAACAAAGGGGCTTCAAAATGAGGTCTGGAGAATGAAGACTGTGGAGTTACAGTTACGTCAAATGCAACCTCCCCTGAAGTATCTGCTATTCCCTCCAGCCCTTTGTCTATGCTGCCCTTCTCTGACCAGAAACTATTTCCTCCACTTTTGCTCTGGCAAGCTCATATTCATTCTTACTTAGACTTGCTTAAAAGAATCACCTTCTCTAAGAAGGCATCTTGATACACTAATCCCAGTTAGGCATCCCTGCTATGTGCTCTCTCTCGTATCACTCTGTGTACAACCACCCATAGCAGCATGTCATAATTGTTGAACTTTCTCTACTTTCTCTACTTGCAACTTTCTCTACTACAAGATTGTGTCAGTGGTCTTTATATCCCTGTATCTAGCATAACATCTGGCATATGTTTCTCAATAAATGTTTGTAAAATGGAAGATTAATCATAATGTTGGTAAGGGGAAAGAAGGGAAGAGACACACATTCCCTCTCTTCATGGCAAAGATGTTTCTTGAAAATCACAAACAATATTTATTATTTCAATTTTTTACCATTCCAGCTACACGAGAGAGTGCATCCTCCCAGGAGGTATAGGTTAAAAGCCCCTTTTCATTTCTGACCATTGGCTCTGTAAGTCTCTGACGTTTTAGCCCATCATAGGCAAATCTAGAAAACAGAAATTACACCATTTGTGGACTCTCTATAAAGAGGCAATCATGATTTTCAAGTTTAAAATCTACAAGAAATGTTATTTAGATACAGTATTAGACAAAGTGTCAAATAGAATAATAAATACAGAGAAACTTTTTTTAAAGAAATGAATTAATGAATGGATTATTTATGATCACCTAAAACTAAAATGCCATCTAAAAGTTTGATTTCTTATTTAAATATATAAACTCTTACATTTAGCTTCTTTTCTTCAACGAACAAACTGAAATAGACTGAGAAAATATCTTTTAATTTCTCCATGTGGAAGGAAAAAGAGGTCTTTCTCAAAGTTAATATAAAAGCCAGTGATAGACTTAGGACTTTTTCTTTTTCTTTCTTTTTTTTTTTTTTGAGACAGTGTCTCCTCACTCACTCTGTCACCTTCTGCCAGAGTGGTGCATCAAGATCATGACAGCTCACTTTAACCTTGAACTCCTGGGTCCAAAGGATCCTCCCACCTCAACCTTCCCAGTAGCTTGAAATACAGGTATGTGCCACCATACCAGGCTAATTTTTAAAAAAATTTTTGTAAGGATGGGGTCTTGCTATATTGCCCAGGCTGACCTAGGACTACTAAAGTCAGTTTTATCATATTTTCTATATAAACAGCTCAGATTTCAATAGTCTATATTCATTAACTAATTTGCAAATATACGTGAGAGTTCTTTATAAAATTTCCTTTAAATCAAGTGCAAAAGTTAAGGAAATCAATGTATCATATACCTGGTTTTATCAGAGATCCACTCTTCATTGATGTCCTCATGCATACGTGGCAAGATCCTCATTACTTCTCCAGTTCTTGTGCTAACCACAATATTACTTCCAACTGCATCCATTACATCAATGGATTCTGTCTTTCTGAGAAAATAAACACATATATTTACTTGTTGATTTTGAGAATAAAAACAAAGTTTGTATTACCCAGTTTACCAAAAAAAAATTATTTTAATAATTCTTTCTGAATTTCTAAAAATAATGGAGCTCACAGGAATTGCTAATAAAAAATGTACCACATATTTGAACACATTGCATAAATTCCTAATGCAATAATAAAGGCTTTAAAACTATTATCTGACACAAAAACCAGTTTCAAGAGGCTCTAACTAGCCAAATCCAGGCCAATTGGAATATTAAAATAAACAGCGTGAGGGGCAGAATTTTTGGTTATGAGAGATTAAGGAGAGAAATCCTCCCCCCAAAAAGCAAAAAGAAAGCTGGACAAAAATGACAAAAACCACCATTTCAGTGCTTTGGAACTCTACCAAAGGCATACAAGAACACGAGAAGCTTTTATGCATTGAAAAAACAACTTTACTTTGAATAAGAACAGTGGAAATCTGTGGTGGTTGGGCTCAGTGCTGCTCCTATTCCCCTCCCTACTATCCCCAACTGGAAGTTCTTTCAGGGTGTGGCAATCTGTGAAGATGGGAGCTTCTTTGCTGCAGATGGAGACAACTCATTCATTTTTGAATAATGGGCAAAACTTGTTTGTGGATGTGATATCTTGGAAACTGTTGGGAAAGTCTACTAGCCTGCAGCTGTAGTCCGTATTTAGGACAAACATTCCTAGCTGAGGTTGCACATATGTGCAGCTGAAACCAGAGACGGCTCAACTTATTCATACACTCCTGGACAACACTGAGAGTGATAGGGCCCAGCAGACAGTAAAGGCTGGGCAGACTTGAAAACAGCCTGAACTTTGAATATGCTCCTCTAATCTATCCACAGACCCCCTGGCAAACAATGGATGTCTTACTGCCTCAAGGTATCTGAGGCACAATCATTATCTGACTACTAAGCTATGCAGACACAGAAACTCCTAAGAAGCCTCAATTAAAATATGTTCAAAGAACCCAAGAAACCACATTTAAAGAATTAAAGGGGACCGAGCACAGTGGCTCAGGCCAGGAGCTGAAGACCAGCTTGGGCAATACAGCAAGACCCCATCTCCACAAAAAGTTGAAAAATTAGCCAGGCATGGTCGTGTATGACTTTAGTCCTAGCTACTCAGGAGGCTGAGGCAGGAGGATTGCTTGAGCCAGGGAGTTTGAGGCTGCTACAGTGAGCTATGATCGTGCCACTGTACTCTGACCTGAGCAACAGAGCAAGATCCTGTCTCCAAAAAAATAAATAAAAAAATAAACAAAATAAAGGGGAAGTATGACAAATGACAACCAGGAATCAACAAGTAGAGATTCTCAGTAAAGATACAGAAATTATAAAAAAACAAAAAACAGAAGTTCTGAAGTTGAAAAGTAAAACCAGAGGGCAATTTGATGATATGTTTCAAGAACCTTAAAAATATTCAAATCTCTTTCATCTACCTACTCCATTTCTTGGTTTAATTGGAAGAATCAGAAATACACAAAAAAATTTATGAACAGCTATGTTTTCCACAGATTTGTACTTAGAAAGAAATACAAACAAGCTAAATGTCTAATAAGAGGAACTGGTTAAATATGACATATCCACATGGTAGAAAACTTAATATACAATAACAGAAGAGACTATAAATTTAAAATATTAAGACTACAGGGTATCCCAAAAATCTCCATACAAAGGAAAAATTTTGGAATGAATATTTTGTAAATAAAGGTACATTTAGCTTTAATTTCCTATTTTCCCTATGTATGGCAACTTTTGGGACACTATTTTACTCCTTGGAAGAAAAAGTCAAAAAAATAATTTTGTGGTTAAATACTTTATTTATTTTTATTTATTTTTATTTTTTTGAGACAGAGTCTCACTCTGTAGCCCCAGGTAAAGTGTAGTGGTGTCATCGTAGCTCACTGCAACCTCAAACTTTTGGGCTCAAGCGATCCTCTTTCCTCAGCCTCCTGAGTAGCTGGGACTACAGGTTAAGTACTTTAGAATTAATTTCTAAGAAAACTATGATTAATTTTTACAGGTTCATTCATTCTATTTCAACTACTAATCTTCCATTAAAAGGGTCTTACTTAAAGCAAATAAAAACTTAGCAGACCAAAACAAGTGAAACTCAGGAAGAAAATGTACTGTTTTTTTTTTTTTTTTTGAGACAGAGTCTCACTGTGTTGCCCAGGCTAGAGTGCCGTGGCATCAGCCTAGCTCACAGCAACCTCAAATTCCTGGGCTCAAGCAATCCTACTGCCTCAGCCTCCCAAGTAGCTGGGCCTACAGGCATGTGCCACCATGCTAATTTTTTCTATATATTTTTAGTTGTCCAGCTATTTTCTTTCTATTTTTCAGCAGAGACGGGGTCTCGCTCTTGCTCAGGCTGGTCTCGAACTCCTGAGCTCAAATGATCCGCCTGCCTCAGCCTCCCGCAATAGGAGGATTACAGGCGTGAGTCACCGCACCCAGCCAAAAATGTACCATTTTTTGAATAGTAGCGAATTAAAGACAAAAAACAAATTGTCGAAAAATACAAAGATGAATACCTTGTTTCCCAAGGCCGGGCAGTAAAGGCATAAGGCTTAGAGGTTAGGGCACCTACAGGGCAGATATCAATGATATTCCCAGACAGTTCAGACATGAACATCTTTTCAATATAGGTGCCAACTTGCATATCATTTCCTCTGCCTGTAGTTCCCAAATCATCTACTCCTGCAATCTCACTTGCAAACCTACAAGATAAAAATGTGCTGTCAAATGGTCAAGTCCAGCAAAATTATTTTCTTTCCTGTTTATGATCATAAAGAGATAATGATTTTCAAAACACTAAAAAGAAATGATATTTTCAATAGGGAGAACAGTCCCTGAATAAAGAATAATTCAGTAAATATTTGCATTTACCTCAGGTATATCACAAAAATAGAAAATTATACAAATCATGTGTATAGCTTATCAAGTTATCACAGAGTGAATGCTTGTACATTTTAATTTTTAAATGCAACTGAAATTGGTATTAACTGAAAGTGAATGTATTCATTTTATTGGTATATGCAAAAAACATTAACAACAACATCCCTCTTCCCCACCATCCTTTCCAGTGTTGCTATTCACCAAATTTTGTAAGTATTAAATAAGTACACAATGATATTCCAGACGGGAAAAGGAAAAATATTACCTGATGCAGCGAGTACACTGTATACATCTAGTCATGATGGTCTTTACCAATGGTCCAATGTTCTTGTCCTCCACAGCACGTTTTCCTTCTAAAAATCGACTCCTATCACTTCCAAACATCATGGACTGGTCCTTAAATAGATTACGAAAGAGTCAATCTACTGCTGCTAATGAAATTAAAGCTTGAGACAACCAAAAAAATTTACGAAATTTGAGTACATACTTGCAGATCACATTCACCTCCCTGGTCACAAATAGGGCAGTCCAGTGGGTGATTTGCTAATAAGAACTCCATCACACCTTCTCTATATGGAAAATTATAATACATAAAATGACATGAAGTGTTGGCACTCAAAATGGCTTACCTATAGGCTCTGGAAACAACCTTCACAGATGTATACTTTCTAATATAGTTAGTATTAACTTTACATTATTATCAGAAATGCCAATGTAACTATCTTTCTGGTAGTATCAAACACACAATCTGGAAAATGCTTATAGGAGTCTAGAGTGAAGTATCAGAGAATCTAGAAAATTATGACTTTTGACATATAGAATTATCAAAAGTTGCTGAATGGTCCTCAGAAAATATTCTTGTTAATTCAAAACAAAAACAAAACACACATGAATATAAAACAAATAAACACAATCAGTGCCCATATACTATAGTAATACATTGCTGAAATAATCTCAGCCCAATAAGCCATAGACTCACTGTTCATCACAAATTGAGCAAGTTACTAAACAAAGATTTTTAATGCTGATCCCATCCTAGGCTCAATACCATAAAGTCCTGACTTGCCCTCTACCGTATAGTACTCACTTCCACTGCTCTTAGAAGCTAAGCATACCAACTTCTTCAGAGTTTGATATGAAATTCTTCATCTATAGAAAGGTCTAAATACTGAAATATGGAATTTTCTACTCTAAGTAAGGCTACCACACTGAGTAACAATAAAGTACCTGGCTTTCTTGGATTTTTCTGAGTTTGTCAAGATATTCCAACCCTTCATTACTGGCATAGCACAGGCAGCTACAACCTGGAATTTCAATGGAAAAATCTGTATTTATTTGTTTGTAATTACAAGCAACTCAACATATAAAAATGTTAAATTACAGGCCGGGCGCGGTGGCTCACGCCTGTAATCCTAGCACTCTGGGAGGCCGAGGCGGGCGGATTGTTTGAGCTCAGGAGTTCGAGACCAGCCTGAGCAAGAACGAGACCCCGTCTCTACCAAAAATAGAAAGAAATTAATTGGACAGCTAAAAATATATATAGAGAAAAAAATTAGCCGGGCATGGTGGCGCATGCCTGTAGTCCCAGCTACTCGGGAGACTGAGACAGTGGGATTGCTCGAGCCCAGGAGTTTGAGGTTGCTGTGAGCTAGGCTGACGCCACGGCACTCGCCCCAGGCAAAAAGAGTGAGACTCTGTCTCAAAAATAAATAAATAAATAAATAAATAAATAAAAAATGTTAAATTACATAAAAGCATTATACATTTGAAAACAAGCAAATACAGTATTCTTTAAGACTAAATTTTTAAAGTTCTCATATTTATAACATAATCTGGCACTTCACATTTCTCTTAGAAACAAAACATCCTACTTCTTAAGTTTATTCTAATAGTCAATGCCATTTCTTTTGATTTTGGGTTTTTTTTGTTTTTTTTTTTAGACAAGGGCTCACTCTGCTCTGTTACCCAGGATAGAGTGTAGTGGCACAATCATAGCTATAGCTCACCCCAGCCTGGAACTCCTAGGCTCAAGTGATCCTCCCGCCTCAGCCTCCCAAGTAGCTGAGACTATAAGCATGTGCCGCAAGGCTGGGCTAATTTTTCTATTTTGTGTAGAGATGGGGTCTCAGTTTTGCTCAAGCTAGTCTCAAACTCCTGGCCTCAAGCTATCCTCCTGCCTCAGTCTTCTAAAATGTTAGGATTACAGATGTGTGCCACCATGCCTAGCCCTCAATGCAAATTTTTATTCTGCTCTGAAACAGAACACCAAAGAACTATGCTTTGCTTAACAGGCACTACTGAATTAAAATTATATATGTGAAACTATAATTAAACTACAGAAAGTGAACCTCTTCCCTGCAACCCTTTTCTCTACTGAAAATGGCACAGCATCAGCACTTTTTTTTTCTTTTTTTTGAGACAGGGTCTTGTTCTGTTGCCTGGGCTGGAGTGCAGTGGTGTCATCATAGCTCACTACAACCCCAAACTCCTGGGCTCAAGAGATACTCCTGCCTCGGTCCTGAGTAGCTGGGACTACAGGTGTGCACCACCAAGCTCAGCTAATTTTTTTATTTTTTGTAGACATGGGGTCTCACTATGTTGTCCAGGCTGGTCTCAACTCCTGGCCTCAAGAAATCTTCCCACCTCAGCCTCCCAAAGGGCTAGGATTATAGGCCTGAGCCACCATGCCTGGCCAGCATCAGCACTTCCAATGTTGCTTGGCAACTCCACATCCTAAATGTTCGTCCTACAGTCATTTGGAAATATTGACAGCTATAAGAAATCACCTTTAATTTCTAGATCTGTTACAATTATATGGCACTTGTGTTTATAAGGCATTTCCACCAATGCTTTTCCAGTTTTGAAATGAAGAGAATCAATCACACACAAAAAATTTTGTTTATAGATAGAAGTAAACAGGGCTAGGTTCTCCACTACAACAATATTGATTTTAAATAAAGTTTGCTGCAAGATTTAAAGTGTTCTACCTTCTACAGCATAGTGTAGAATTTTAGGTATCAAATACCTTAGGAGCTTTCTCAATTTCAACGAGGCACATCCTGCAGTTTCCAGCAACAGACAACCTTTCATGATAACAGAATCGGGGGATCTGCATGCCAACTTTCTCACAAGCCTAGAAGACAAGTAAAGCATTTTTTGTATTAGAACAATTTGACCTCACCCCTGTTCTTCCTTAAAACACACACACACACACACACACACACACACACACACACACACACACACACAGAGTCACGAGGCCATCTTATTACTCCTGTCCCTAAATATCTTTATTCATTCTTACTTCAGTTCCTGAAGAGATTTCCTTTCTTCTTTGCTCTTGACCCCAACCCATTTGCTTAGAAGCTGCCTCAGAGAATCTACGAATTCTCAGCATGCCTTCCACTTACATGGAAGAAGTATCATTGGATTGTGTTGAAGACTTGACTTCCCAGATCCATTCTGAACTGTTGTCTACAATGTCCCTTCAAACCTTGTCCCAGTGGTCTCATACCTGTAGTTCCTCTTTGCCTGGCTCCCCTCCACAGGATCAAAGACTCATTCCACACTATCCAGCTGGCTATGATCTTTCTTTGGCTCCATATACCCAACCCAAGATTCACACTCCCACTGTGGCTGAAGCTCTTCCCAGGTCCTGTGTAGGGGGGATTAGCCCTACTCTACCAATTACCACCCCTCCTTCTCTTCAAGTTCCTCCTTTTTTTTTTAAGCCTATAAACATGTTCAAATTTCCTCTACAGTTAGTTCTTCTACCCTCAGCCTCGCTCTAAAGCAATCTCATTAATTTCCAATGTTTTAACTATTTAGTCAGCAAAAATGTATTGAGTGTTTCCTTTGTGCTAAATGCAGTAGGTATAGCAGTACACAAGACAGACACCTAGGCTTCATACTAGCTCACACTTCACATGATGATTACATCCAAAATCTTCGTTCCAGCCCTGACAGTCCTTCACTTCTCAAGACTGCAAATTTCAACAGGCATTTGCATGTGTATGTTCCACACACAGCTTAAATTCAACCTACTTTTGTCCCCTACAGACAGTCCCAAATAAACTAACAAAGCCCGAAAACCACAGAAATTCCTCTACTCACTTTGAATTTTAAACTATCTCTGTCTCTATTGAAAACTTCTTCTGTGTTTTTCCCCCATTAAAGCAACATTGGGGAATTATATACAATTAAAAAAAAAATTCCGCTGCTCTTCATCATTCCTAAAGGCCTGTTTACATCTCATTCTCCCTTGAATCTACCCTCTTGTTTTCATTCCCATTGCCACTATCTGTTTAAGGACTTTTCATTTCCTGTTCACTAACACAAAATACTCTTTCCTTGTCTCTTATTCCAGTCTTGCTATTCTCCAAACCATCATCCTCTACAGTCACTTTCACACTGCTTAATAGTCACCAAAACTCCTGATGGGTCAAAATACAAGCTCTTTTAAATGGCAGATATTTTATTTCATGACTGGACCTTTCCTTCCTCAATAAGTTGATTTACTATCATCTCATCTACTTACACCTTATGTTTCATCAATACTAAACTACTTGAAGCTTTCTGTATACAACAAGTTATTTGCCCTAGCTAATTATTTTTCCATAGGAAATACATGTCCTCCTTGTTCACAAATAAACACACCTATTCATCCTTTAAAACCTCCTCATGGATCACCTGAGACACCCCTGACATCTCTTTCTACCACCTTCTATCCCTGCCACAATACTTTCCACAGTACCTTGAATATACTTCTGTTATATAATACTTCATGCTTACAAGTTTATGCCTGGAAAATAGTCTAGATATAACTGCTGAAATGAATAAAGGCATTTAGCTCTGTGATAACTTGCAGATGGAATGAAGCATCACTTCCCCATGACCAAATTTGTTATTTCTGGAGGAATTTGAAGACATTAAATATTTAGAGCACGAATTCAAGAACACACTACCCTCCATCCACCTGATTTGTAATTCTTACAAATATTCTTCCAAATATTACTAAAACAGAAAGGTTACATGAAAGTGAAAACCATCGACCAGGCCCACAACAAACTAAAGTTAATTTTTCATAAATTTACCTACAGTAACTAATAATTCATTTTAGGTAACTTCAGATTTCTCAATGGGTATTCATTTGGAAGGCAGAAGTGAAAGAAAAGAACTACTATAGTTCACCGAGAATGCCAGAAACAGATAAATGACAGCTCACTTTGAAGTGCCAAGATTTAAAATCAAACTATTTTCATATAATTTTACTATATGTAGTTCTTTTTGAGAAGGAAATAGACAGTATAAAGGATATAAACTGGCATTTTTAAAAAAATCAGAACATAGACACACAAAATAAAGAAGTAGAACATACGCCTACCTGCAGGACAGTAGTTCCTGGTTCCACCATGACAGACTGACCATCAACAAATACCTCAATCAAGTTGCTTGCTGCTGTTGCCGTTGTTCGAACTGACCATCGAAAATATTGAGGTGAAAAACAAGAGTTGAATTTATTATAGTGGAAAATAATAGGTTATCTACAAGCCTAAAATTTTTCTTCGCTTTATGCTATTCCTCTTTATTTCTCTAAATGCAAACTTTTAAAATATTGAATTAGAGAAAAGCTTTTTCAATCCTCAAACCAAACAGAATATGGATGTCTTTTCTTTTTTTTTTTTCAATAGAGACAGTCCTGCTCTGTCACCCAGGCTGGAGTGCAGTGGCATGATCTTGGCTCACTGTAACCTTGAACTCCTGGGCTCAAGCAATCATTCTGCCTCAGTCCCCAAGTAACTGGAACTACAAGCTCATGCTACCACATCCAGCCAATTTTTTAAATTTTTGGTAGAGATGGGGTCTCACTATATTGCCCAGGTTTGTCTCAAACCTCAAGCAATACTCCCCCGTCAGCTTCCCAAAATACTGGGATTTCAGGCGTAAGACACCACACCCAGTCCAGGATATCTTTTAATAGCAGTTTAAACTGAAATTTTCGACATCACTGAAAATAAATGTTCACGGGAAGACCATTTTTTAAAAACAGAATGACTGTGTTTTTCCATTTTGACATCATGTGTAGTTCATAATACTTTCTATTCTATGATTATTTCTGTAACTGTTTAATGTAAAAGTAAACATTGAAAATTATTCTATTCAACTTAGATCATTTGTTTCTATTATTTGAAACAGATTATGGGCTTAGAGTTTTTGAAGAAATATTCCATAGACCTATGAATTCAAAAAGATAAAGTCTAATACTCACAAATGTAAATTTAAAAAAATGCTCACCACATCCTTTGGGAGACTTAGAAAGACCTATTAAGGCCCTTCTTACAGGTATCCTTAACATATTGCTAAAAATAAAACAAAGAAAAATTATATTAGTGTAGGGAAAAAAAACACCTACAAACTTTTTGGTAATGTTTCATGGTTTTAAAATACTTCACATACATTATGTCATTGAATACTCACGAGTCCTGATGTATTCCCTCAAATTCTGAGAATACAGTCTTAAGAGACATTAACTGACTTGCACAATGTCAAGGAGCTAAGGAGTAGTAGCTATTGAATAAATTTGAACTTTCCAAGTCTACGTAAAGTTTTGTTGTTGTTTTAACTCTAAAGAAAGGATCAAACTTAAAACACTACCATATAATAAAATTACCTAGAAGACTAACAGTGAGTTTATCATTAATGGCTATGTAAAATAAAGCATACTTTTCCTATCTTCATTTCCTATCAATATGCATGCTATCACTGTAAATTCTAAGCACAGTTATCTACTAAATGCTTAAGGTATTCTGAGATAGCCCACAAGCCAAAGCCTTCAAGGTGTCTTGAGTGCTATTTTCTGTGCTGAGCAGTATTTATCTTACAGATTTGTAATTATCTGTTTATATGCCTGTTCTATCCTCACTACCATGTGAACTTGAATCTATCTACAGTACCTATCCAAAAAGCTAGCACACAGTGAGCTCTCAAACAATGGTTCTCAACTGGGGACAATTTTGCACTCAAGGGAGTATTTCACAATGTCTGGAAGATACTCGTTGTTGTTATATAAAAGGGGCAAGCTACTGGCAGGTACTGGGTAGACAGCAGGGTGCTG
Source organism: Indri indri (assembly GCA_004363605.1). Lineage (NCBI taxonomy): Eukaryota > Metazoa > Chordata > Mammalia > Primates > Indriidae > Indri > Indri indri. Next base: position 19,161 of record RJWJ010000979.1, on the reverse strand, counting down.
CTAAACATCCTACAATGCACAGGACAGTCCCCTCACAGTAAAGAATTATCCAAAGTATCAATAAGGCTGGAGGTGAAACAGTCTGCTCTAAAAGGTTTGCTGAATTACTGAAATAAATGAAAGTGGATTACATAAACACCACCACTTAGAGACACACAAAGCAAACAGAAAGAAAGTTACCTGAAATTTCATAGGTTTTTTTTTGTCCATTGACTTGATCATATGGGCTAAGTACTGAACTTTTTGTCTATTCACTTGATCATATGGGCTAAGCATCTAAAATCATTTGGAACTTTTAAGCGTATTTAAAACGCAAATTATATGATTAGAATATATCAACATAAAAAATTTCAACAAAAAAGTTTCAACAGTTGCAGCATTATTGGAAAATAGTACATATACTTAAGTTTTATGTATGAAAAACACAAAATTCTGCATACTTATCATAGGTAATATACAATAGGAAACTTCATTAATTCAGACTTCACTATTTTCATTAATTCATCAATTTCATTAATAATTTGTGATACTGAATTTGCAGACATCAAATCTGTTACCTACTAGTGAGTGATTTTTGATAAACAATGTATGGTTCTTTATAGAGCAGGAGGAAAACAATGCTTCCTGGTTATGTGCTATTAGTAGGAGCTCAATAAACGACAGTTAAAGCTGAAGTCAATTTAGGCACTACTGGCCACTGACAATCAGTTTTAAAGAGCTCTTCATTTGTGCTCCTTTTCTTTACTACCAGCACACACTGTGTATATACTTTTGTTGTTCCATTTACTAAACTGTGGGTTAGCAATCAATTTCAGTACCTACTAGACAGTAAGCTCCTTGAAGACAAGGAATTTGGTCATTTCCCTTTTCTGAAAACCAAATACAGTATCTTATGAAAATAACCACCTAATAGTTTCATCGCTAAATTCCAGAATGAGTAGCACTTGTCCTATTAAAAACTGCTGATGGCAAATATAAAGGTAAACTTGGATTTGCTGAATTAAAGCACTAACAGATTCAAAATCAACAATCAGTATTTTAGACAATTTTAAAACTTTAATACTATTATTTTGTCTCCAATACAAAAGCAGTGTCCACTTTAGATAGGAAATCAATCAGAATGAGGCTGTCCACTGACATCCAGCATCAAATGGAACATTGTATAGCCCCAACATAAGGAATACAGATTTACAACACTTTGATATGTGCTTGAAACAGTTATATACCAAGTAGGAATGGAAATAATTATCTCTATTAGATAATGTTAATGACTAATCATTTCTAAAACTAGATTGGACACTTTTCCATATATACTACTGCACCTCCTCCACCATGCATCCTGCATCCATCTACTTCTTTCCTTCCAAGGTACCATCCTATCCCAAGATACTACCACCTATTACCTGGACTAGCCTCTTAACAGGTCACTGGGCTTCCGCGCTGTTCTCACGCAGCCCCTCCTCCCCTTTTTCCCTCAGCTGTGGCCTCAGTGGCATACAAGTCTTTTCTCAAGGAGACTTTCCTTGACCAGCCTATCTAAAATTTCCTGACTACTCCCCGGTCATAGTACCCATTTTATTCTTCTTCATGGACTCATTTCTGAGTTGTTCAATAACTATTTGTTAAGTGAACGGAATCTCCAATCTCTGGTCTCTATTTAATAGAGACTTTAATGATGCACAACTCGGTGAAAACAAGAACATTCCGCAAAACAAAAAGAACGTGATGTTCATTCATCAAAAACAATTCGCGTTACATTTTCTATACTCTCAATTCGTGTGTGAACAGAGCTGTGTCTGATCCACAATTTTGCATTAGATCCCGAGAACTTGTAAACAACGTTGCTTTGTTATTCGCAGTGCGATCTTGACCTAACTTTTTAAAAATCCTTTTTCTCAGCCCCGTCAGTGAAAGGAATAAAAAGTGCTATCCAAAAGTGGTCAATGGACAAAACTAAACTAAAAAAGAACAACCAGAGGCGTGAACGATTGCTAAGGCAATAGCGACCAATAATGCACTGTACCAGGTATGTGGAAATTTGGGAAGAAATGCTCAGTCTTTAGGCCTAAGTCACCTAACACAGGTCCTCTCCCTTGGAACAAAACGGCCTCATCCCCTGATAGGGGAGTATCTTGCACTTTCTTGCAGAAAAGATCGCCTCCAAGCCTGCATTCGGGCCACCGTTGCCGAGGACCTCCTGATCCTCCTCCTCCTCCTCCTCCTCTCTGCTTCCATCAGACCACAGACCATATCTAACAGCCCTCACCTGCCGGCTCAGGGGATCCTGAGACCGCGGGGAGGGAGGTGGCGCCCAGTCAAGGACAAGAGTAGAATGGGAGTCACCTGGGCCAAAGGAAACAGTCCTGTCAAGAAATAAACCGGTGGCCGAAGCACCTCAGCCTCCACACCCAAACACGACCTCACCTTCTCGCCGGAGCCGCCGAGGCTCCCCTGATGAACTGTCTAAACCACAACGACCACCACCCCCTCAGAAGCCGGGTCACCTATTCAATATGGCGGCCTCAGCTAACTCCGTCAGCCGGGCTGGAGAACGGGAAGCCAGGAGGGACTAAAAACCTCAGATCGACAATTTTCCGCTTAGGTTGAGTTCGGCAATTTCCGTCAGCCAGACGAAGGGCGGGGCGGGGGTCGGAGCAGCAGTGAGGAGGCGGGGAGGACAACCTGGACCCGCAGTTCCGCCGGAAGTGACCAGGAGCCCTAAGGCCGAGCGTCTTCGGTCATCTCCGGCGCTTCAAGGGGCGGTCCCGTCATCTTCGGAAGCCGAGGAGGTACGAGTTTAAGAAATGCCCCCTTTTTTAATTTATTCTCAAACACAACGAAAGGCCCAGGAACAATCTGTGGGCCATTTAATTCAGAGCCCCCAATTTGTACGTGGAGGAATGAGAACGCGAACGTACTTTGACCTTTAACCTTCGGCCGGGTGCGGTGGAGGGGAACGCCTCCGTGTCTATATAAGGAATTTTCCGGCCTGCCCGCGCCCCTTTTCCTCTTTTAGCGCCTTGCGCCGTCCGGTTCCGCTCTTTTTTGCTGCTGCTGCCCCGCTCTAGCGTACAGCCGGTGCCATGGGTTTCGGAGACCTGAAAAGCCCCGCCGGCCTCCAGGTGCTCAACGATTACCTGGCGGACAAGAGCTACATCGAGGGGTGAGCGGACGGGACGGGGCGGCAAGGGAACTTCCCATGCCTGGGCCACGTGGCGCAGCCTCCGCCGCCACAGGAGGGAAGGAGGCCGGGCCCCAGGGCCCTGGAGGTGGAAAGCGCCGCTTTTCTGCCCCCAGAGGCCCGGTGCGGTGCAAGCCCGGCCTCTGGGAAGTGGCCTATGAGGAGGGAAGGGTTAAAATGTGCTTTATTTCCGCTTAGACTTTATTCAACCAGGTTTTTCCACCTTGTCGCCCAGTTGATAAGTGTTATCCTATAGGTAGAGCTACGGTAGAGATTGCAATCTTTGAGGTCTGCAGAGTGGCAGACATTCCTCAGAATAGCTCGGCGACCCAAACAGATGGCCTCTGATTTTAAGGAGCTTATATAGGAAAGTAAAGCAACTTAGGTAACCCTACCGTGGCTAGTTCCCACTCATGAATGCGATGGATATAGCGCTTGTCATTTATTTGCTGGTGGTTTTTAAAGGCGTACGTAATTCTGTTTGTGTCTTCCGCAGGTATGTGCCATCACAAGCAGATGTGGCAGTATTTGAAGCAGTCTCTGGCCCACCGCCTGCCGACTTGTGTCATGCCCTACGCTGGTATAATCACATCAAATCTTATGAAAAGGAAAAGGCCAGGTAAAATTATATTTGTGTCTATCTGAAGAATAAGACTGCTGTTAACGCTTTATCACGATTTTCACATGCCAAAATTGGCCCCAGCCTACTTCAGTTCTGGGATGTTGTAAGCTAAATTTCTTTGTGATCTTAGAAGGCCAAGAGACTGAAGTCCTCCATTTTTTCACAGAACAGGTAGAACATGGACAACAGCAATTCAACTTTTCCCCACACTGCCCTGCCAATGTGCCTCGACCCTGACCTGGGGGGGCCACCTCTGGGGTGAGAGGGTGGCTCATTCATTCAGTCCTTGGCCATTCTTCTGAAACAGCCAACAAGGGTGGAAGTTTGGGGAAGTGGACTCCAGTTCACTAAGAATGGAACTGAGCATACTTAATGAAATCTCAAACAGAAATGTTCATACTGAAAGAGTAAATCATAGTGAGTATTGAATATAATGTCACATGGTACTAATGTTTGTTGGGTGAGGAATTGAACATATATTTACCTGGGAGTGTGTTAAATGTAATTATTACTACAAAAGGGATCTAGTGATAAATAGAAACTTCACTTGTGTGTTGTCTAGGAAAGGACATTATACCAACCTAATAGTGGTTGAATTTAAATTTTTTTCAAGCTTGCCAGGAGTGAAGAAAGCTTTGGGCAAGTATGGCCCTGCTAATGTGGAAGACACTACAGGAAACGGAGCTACAGATAGTAAAGATGATGATGACATTGATCTCTTTGGATCTGATGATGAGGAGGTATGGCATCTTTCGTAAGAGAATAAATTGGTAGGCAGTATATCATTGTGTAAGCATGGATTCCATAGCCAAATTGGCTGGATTTTGAATTCCGGCTTCACTTTTATCTGCCTTTTAAACATTCTCACTGGTTCTATGATGAATAAAATCAAATCACCATCTTTCGGCTGAGCTCGTGATGGAATTGGTTTTTTCTGATAAAGCTGGTCTTTTTTGTGATGACCCCATTAGCTTTAAGCAGAGGAACAACCAGCTTTGTGAAATGTATTAAATTTTTTCTTTACAGGAAAGCGAAGAAGCAAAGAGACTAAGGGAGGAACGCCTTGCACAATATGAATCAAAGAAAGCCAAAAGTAGGTCATTTTATAATTTGTGGTTAACTTCCTTTAATAATAATGAGGGTACTCTTTTTCAAAACGTAAGCCTAAAGTAATTTCCTCCACATTCATTGAAATAGGTCAGTATTTTAAGATGTTCTATGGAGGATCTTCATAAAACTTCCACAGCTACTGGTCTGCAGCTGTTCTTACGTAGCAGTTGTGGCATTCCTCTGTGGGAAAGAAACTGTTAACACAGTTAAACACCTCTTTCTTAGCAAAACAGAAAGTGGGTATATGTGTGACAGACACAAGATGTATTCTGCAGCGTTTGATTAAGGAGATGGTACATTTTAAAACAAATTGAGAAGATTTAAGTGTCTTGGAGTAGAGTGAAAAAATATAATTTGGTATTTGAATAATGCTGTTTCTTTTTCTTTTTAGAACCTGCACTTGTTGCCAAGTCTTCCATCTTATTAGATGTGAAACCTTGGGATGATGAGACAGATATGGCAAAATTAGAGGAGTGCGTCAGAAGCATTCAAGCAGACGGCTTGGTCTGGGGCTCCTGTGAGTTTAGTCTTTGCTTTTTTGAAACTGACATCTGGAACTTGCATGCAGTTTTAACCTTTGCCAGGACTTTTCTAACTAAGATTTTTCTTAATGTTCTTTTTAGCTAAACTAGTTCCAGTGGGATATGGAATTAAAAAACTTCAAATACAGTGTGTTGTTGAAGATGATAAAGTTGGAACTGATATGCTAGAGGAGCAGATCACTGCTTTTGAGGACTACGTGCAGTCCATGGACGTGGCTGCTTTCAACAAAATCTAAAATCCATCCTGGATCATTGCACTTAAATAAAAGCTTGAAAGATAACCCTTGGCTCTTGAATCTGTTAAATAGGAGGGTGGTATATATATTCTTTTCATTTTAAGGGAAAGAATTCAATGGATATGTAATTCCTAAATAAATAAAAATTGGGTTCAGTATTCTTGTTCAACATTTAGCGATTGTAGTACAATTCTGTGCCCATTAATAATGTCCTCAGCATGATGCTGGTGACATGATTTGTTGTAACCCAGCGTGTTCAAGTTGGCATTCCTTGGGTTTTGGTTTTGTTTTGTTTTTGAGAGTCTCTATTGCCTGGGCTGGAGTGCTGTGGCATCAGCCCAGCTAACAGCAACCTCAGACTCCTGGGGTCAAGTGATCCTCCTGCCTCAGCCTCCCAAATGACAGGTGCACAACACCATGCCCACCTAATTTTTTCTGGTTTTTTTTTTTTTTTCCTCCCAGGGGTATCAAGGACCAATAATTTTTTTCTATTTTTAGTAGAGACTGGGTCTCCCTCTTGCTCAGGCTGGTCTCAAACTCCTGACCTCAAGTGATCCTCCTGCCTTGGCCTCCAGGCATTTGTTGTTGACTGTAAAATAGTAATTCCAAATCTCACTTGAAAATAATCTTAACTGTTACGAGATAAGACAAGCAACACTACTAGAGGCCACCTAACCCAGAAGAGGGAAGTTCAGTTAGGGACAGCTTCCCAGAATTTTTATGAATAAACAACCATTTATCAACATACGTGTTGCAAATTTAAAATAATGACTCATCGTACCGTAAAGGTAAAACCTCCTAAGTGTTGGGACTGATTTGTAGTAACATGTCCTGGGAGGTATATTTTGTAGGTAACTGGTTCCCCAGCTTCCTAGATAAGTTTCACTTTCCTGTGAAGGTTCATAAGGGACTTGAGTGTGGGGTGGGATATTTTGCTTGAATTTGGAAATCTGATTGACTTTAGTGCTGCAGGAAAATACTGAGGTGAGGATACTATGTTAAGTGATAATCATGTTAAGGATTGGAAACAGCTGTATCTTAACAGTTGTGGATATATCTAAATTTTTCTTTACACTAAACTAGAGCTTGGGAATTGCTGATCTCTAAAGGTCTTTGTAAATAAGGACTAAAGATATTAAATGGTTTTAGATCAATTTTTTCATAGAATCAGTGTTATTTCTTTTCAATCTGGTTTTATGTGTGACTGCTTTGGATATGGGAAACTCTATAAGGACGATAAGTTTGGGTGCAGTGCTTCATGCCTGTAATCCTAACACTTTGGGAGGTCGAGGCAATAGGATCACTTGAGGCCAGGAATTTGAGGTTGCGGTGAGCTATGATGACACCACTGCACTCTAACCTGGGAGACAAGCAAGACCCTGTCTCAAAAAGAAAGAAAAAAATAAAGATATATTTGGTCAGATGCATATATTGCATAAAATCATCTATAAGCAGTATTCAGTCCGACAGACCCAACCTAAAATGGGGGCAATTTTCCAGTTGTCAATATCATGAGGGCCAGCAGAGGGCAGCACTTCCCTTTCTGGAGAAGCAGGGAGCCTAGGGATTCTTCTGGAAATGACAAAATACCGCATGATGTTTTTACTGCTGTGGAAAGATGGAGGTGTAGCAACCAGTGAACGGTAATCAAAAACAATTCACAATCAGTGGCATTTTAAGGGGCTTGAGTTCCAAATAGCTTGACCAAGGTTAAGTATTAACAAAAATTAATTATGGGAAAACAATTTGTTTAAAAGTAAAAAGTAAAAAAATTTAGAATGGTCAATTCAAACCACAGATTTCTTAAAAATCTTACAGTAATGAATGAAGCGTACAATTTTGAAATCTTGAGTCCATGACCTTGAATAAAAAATACCTTGCAATGGTTTTTATTATAACTTCATATTTTAAAAAATAGGCAATATATTAACACAGCTCAAAATTTAAGAGGGTATACAGTAAATTCTCTCCTGTCCCCCAGGCTTTCAGTTCACTTTCATAAAAGCAACCCAATGTCACCAGGTTCTTGGGTCTTTCCAGAGCCATTCTAAGCGTATGTGTAAGCTATTCTAAGCATAAGATCAATTGCAGCATACCACACAAACTGTTCTGCATTCTGCATTTTGCCCACAGATATGTACTTGGATATATTGGAGATTATACCTTGGATATTCCATATCAGTACATTAGGAGAGTCCTTGTGTTTTAACAGTTGCATAATTCATCATTTCATATCTTATTTAACCAGTTTCCTGTTGATTAGAACTTTAGGTTGTTTTTAACTTTTTAAATTAAAAGCAAAATTTTTTGCTATTATGAGCAATGCTGCAGTAGGAAACCTGATACCCATTTGTATGTGAGCCTGAATAAACTGCTTTTTAAACTAATGGCCTCAAAAGCCATAGGTATACTTGAGAGGTTTTTTTCTGTTTCTGGCTTTGGAGTGGAAGAAAGCTAAGGACAAGAAAGAGCCCACCTTTATTTTTCTGCATGCCTTGTAAGTGATTACAGTGACTTTGAAACCTTATTCATTTTTCATGTTCAGCATTCCTAGCACAGGGCTGGGCACAGTGTGGGAACTCAAAACTAATTTATTTAGTATCACTTTGTTAGATGCTACAAAAAGTACAAAAGGAGTTAAGAAAATTATTATAGGGTGGCAGTTCAAACACGTAAAATTTTTAAGAATAAGGCAGTGTACAGTGGCTTGCACCCATAACCCCAGTGCTTTGGGAGGCTAAGGTGGGAGGATAGCTTGAGGCCAGGAGTTTGAGACTAGCCTGAGGAACAGAGTAAGACCTTGTCTCTTCAAAAAAAAAATAGGAATAAATGTCATTTTGGGATTAAGCAAGTATTTGAAAAGGTTAGAATTGATGAATAGTTTTTTGAAGGAATCAGACTTGAACTGGGTGGACCTTAATCAATAATTTGTGTAAAACAAAAAAATCCAGCAGCAGGAGGGCATGTGAAAGGCAGAATGATAAATTGATAAATGCTAGAATGAGAATAAAGATACAAAGACTTGGGAAACAATTAGATCGTGGGATTTTGCAGTGTGTGTTTGGGATTACATAGGTTGGGGCCAGGGTTGTAGGAGCATTTGAATAACAGGCTGGCTCATTATATGAGATTTCCAAACCAGAGAATAACAACATAAGACAGTTTTGATCTGGAGATGGTGTGAATGGAAGCGGGGAAATCAAATGACTGTTACAATCCTACCACGTGGAAATGGTAAACCTAATTACTTTAAAAAGTAATAGAGACTATGATCACATTGAAAAACACTTGGTTTTTATTGACTATCACTATGAAAAGATATGCTTATGAACAAAGGCACAAATACAAAGAGTTACAATAGTGTTTGGGGATATATGTAATTTTTGTCAAACAAATGTAATTTGGCAATGGTAATTATTGTAAAAAAGGAAAAAAATGTGCATTTACATTGTCTCATTTGAACCCCATTATAAGCCTGTGAGATAAGGCAGACACTGTTATCACCATTTACAGATGTGGAAATTGAACTCTGAAAGATTATTTGCCCAAAATTATTCAGTAAGTGTATGTCACTAGTTAGTAACAGAGAAGGAACACAAACCCAGATCTTCACAGGTCAGATGGAGTGTTGGCAATAGAATGGGGATGGCTCTTCATCCCTTTTAGACAGTTTAATCCTGTTTCACCAGTGTAACCCTTGCTTCTTCTCTCAATTAGGGAGCGTGGTAAGATAATGTCATGTAAGAATAAACTTTAAATGGAAATTGACCAAAAAAAAGGCAAAAAATGCTCCTACCAATTACCAAAAAAAAAAAGGAAATTGAGACTGAGAAACAAATATTCTCTCATCACATTTGTTGTGTGGATGATACCAGTTGCATTCAGGAAATGTCCCCAATGAGGGTCCTGTCATTTGGAATGTCGTTGGCAGGCCTGAATAGAGCTTTCAGTAGAGTAAAAATCAAAGGAAAATGTCCATACACTTCTAAATATGCATCCTTAAAAAACAGTATTGCCCGTATGTAAGAATATTGAAGAACTATGGATTACCATTCAAGCCTGGCACCAATTTATGAATCTTCTATCTTCACTCTATCCCTACAAAATGGAACTATTTTGTTTTCTGAACAAAGCCTGCATTTTCCAACCTCTGCACTTTGTTCGTGCCTACATGCAGTAGCCTTTCTCACCTGTGCTTGCTGAAATTGCAGTCATTCTTCAGGAAGCCCTTCAAATACCTCTTCCAAGAAGCCCTTCTTTCACCCCACTCCTTCCCTGCCCCCTATAGCCTCCCAACGTAAAACTTCTTTTGTAGCATTTATAAACTTTCTTGTTTTAGAGTTTGTGTAGTTCCCTTATTCTTCCTATGCAATTATTAGATTCCTTCAAGAGGTGGCTGTGACCTAACATTTACTGAGCAGTTACTATGTCAAAAGGTGCCAGGAATTTCACTCAATGTGTACAATACTAGCTAGTGTTTATCAAGTATTTATTGAGCTAAACAGTGCGCTAAGTGCTTTACCTGTATTAAGTCATTTAATTTTCACAATAACCCTATGTGGCAGGGGCTACTATTATTACCCCATTTTGCAGATGGAGGAAACTAAGGTCTAGAAATTTGAATTAATTTAGCCAAGGTCACAGGGACAGGAGATGTTTGAGTCATGGCTCAAGTCCAGATATCCTGCCTCTGGGGGCCCTAGGACTCAACCTCCATTTCAAAGAGCTTTCTTCCACTGACGAGCAGCTTAGTCTATCTCATTGGGTTTATGCCCCAGTAGAAAGTATGCCTCTCCTCCAGCCCCTCTGTCCTTGAACAGTCAGGCATCCTGTTCCTGGTCATTAGACCCCTGAAGAACCCTCCTTATAACCTAATTCCAACTGCCAGGAAAGCTTGGAGTGCCCAACCCTGAAGGCTTGGGGTTTTATGCTACTCTTTGGATCATCCCACAAACCAAAAATAAAAATATTAACTCTTGTTTGATTGCTGCTTTCTACTGGTGGATTCTTGTTATATTCCCACAATCAGCTATTTTAAAAACCACTAAAACTAAAGTTCTTAACCTAGGGTCTAATAAAGACTTCCTGAAATTTTATTTAAAATCATTTTTCTGGGGGAAAAGACCCATTAAGTTTCATTGGATTCTCAAATGGATTCAGAGTTCCTGTAAGACCTTTGTAGACCTTCAGGCATTTTTCTTTTTGGAAGCTCCAAGTTCTCTTATCAAACATTGAAACATATTGAAACTCATATTAAATATAATTTTTACCTATCAAATACTTCATTTGACTAATTATAATAAAGGTATATTTTATGGACATGTGATTAAGTATTAATTTTGACTTTTCAAGTTTCCTTGTTGTATTCTAGAGCCAATACTTTTTTTTTTTTTTTTTTTTGAGAAGAGTCTCACTCTGTTGCCCGGGCTAGAGTGAGTGCCATGGCGTCAGCCTAGCTCACAGCAACCTCAAACTCCTGGGCTCAAGTGGTCCTACTGCCTCAGCCTCCCAAGTAGCTGGGACTACAGGCATGTGCCACCATGCCCGGCTAATTTTTTCTATATATTTTTAGTTGTCCAGATAATTTCTTTCTATTTTTTTAGTAGAGACGGGGTCTCGCTCTTGCTCAGGCTGGTCTCGAACTCCTGAGCTCAAGCGATCCACCCGCCTCGGCCTCCCAGAGTGCTAGGATTACAGGCGTGAGCCACCGCGCCCGGCCGCCAATACATTTTTAAGGTCTCAAACATTTCACAGGCCCTTGGAAAGCTTACAGGCCCTAGATGCTGTACCAAATGGCTCTGAAGGGGTTCCCGACTCATAAAGGTCAGGAAGCATTGTCCTGCCCTGAAGTGTCATGTCCAGATGACCGCCTCCTCCATAATTTCCCTCTACTCTTGGTTACTTAATCCCCTTCCTGCTCCTCAGCCTTCCTCTTTCTCCCACAGCCTCGAGAGTCTCTTCCTTTACCCAAACTAAGGACGAGTTGACAGAATTCTCTTTTTTTTCTTTGGTCCTCTTTTCGCTGGATCCTAGGAACCCCAGAGTGGAATATCTCAAGTCCTGGTGGTGGAAGGGGCAGGGCTAACGGCTGCACAGAGAGCTGGAAACTCACAATGAGCTTTTCTCTCCTTTCCTTCCCATAATCTATTTTAGATATGGCAGAAACCATGAAGTTTAGGAATGACAGAAGTTTGGGATATGCTGAGCTATGCCACATTTTTTTTTTTTTTTGGAATAATTTCTGAAACCAGATCTGAGTGTTGCATTGGGCTAACAGTTAAGTACAGAGCCAATAAATGGTCTAATGTTAGCATTTCCAAGAAACTAAGAGATGAAATAAAAAAATGATACTGATTCAAGAAATAACACTGCTCCCTTTACAACTTTCAAAAGAAAACTGAGAAATTATAGAAATATGTTTTTTAAATTGTGGTGAGTGGCAGAGTTTGTATTCAGAAAGGACAAAGACACCGGCAGAGATGGGATGAGAGCAGGGTGTTTAGGAAACTCCAAAGACAAGGACATGTATTGCCAGTGTTTCTTCACCTCCAGTTGGATGCAATCTCTTCCCTCCCTGAACAATCTACACTTCTTCTTGACTCTCTTCTGGCACTTATTATTTTCTACCTTATTTTAGGATTGTTTTTATGGAGGTTTAATCTCACTTTCTAAATTGTGAGTACCTTATGCATCTTGGCATCCCTCACAGTACCTACCTACCATTGTTCTGTACGCTTAGGTACTCACCTATTTGCTAAAGGGATAAATGAAGAGAAGTCAAAATGCCATTACAGTCTAAAATGTAACAGATTTACTCCATGAAGAGATCACTGACCTAAAGGTATACTTTATTGGTCTTATATTGGTGTCTATATAAATATAGGAATAGAGGGTATAAATATATCAATATGTCATCAATGCTTTCTCTTTCCGAAATCATTCTGAGATTGCGCAGGCCTATCTACACCTGAATGTCAGTGTTTTTATGTTTACAGCACATACCCAGAATTTTCCAAAAGTATTAATATTTATAATGATATTATAGGGGATTAAAGATGGGGGCAAATTTTCTGACACTCCTCCCATTGAGAAGTGGGTAGTCTATGTCCCCTCCCCTTGAATCTGAGCTGGCCTGTGCCTGCTTTGACCAGTAGAGTACAGTGGCAGTGACACTGTGTCAGTGCCAGTCATAGCCTTTAAGAGGCCCAGAAATTTCCACCTTGGTTCCTTGGAGCCCCGAGTTGCCATATATGAAGTCTGGATACCATGCGGTGCCATGGTGGGATGGACACCTGTATGGGGAGGGGAGGAGAGGGAAGAGGACTTGTCAGCCAGCCATTCCATACCTCAGACATTTGCATAATCCCAGCTCAGCTGAGGCTCCGGACACCCAAAGCAGAGACACAAACCTCCCTTCCTGTGCCTTGCTTGAATTCCTGACCCTCAGAATTGTGAGAATTATAATTGTGAGAACTATATCACGAATAATAAATTATTTTCTAAGCAACTAGGTTTTGGAGAAGTTTGTTAAGCTTTAACAGTTAACTGGAACAGATGTTTTCAACTAAGATAACCAACTATTACTTTAATTCATAAATGTGTATTCATACATTGCATAAAGTAATTAAGTACACATGTTACATTTTAAGAATATGTCTAATATGTTACTTGTACAAAATTAAAATGAATTTAAGCAAACATTTAAACATTTTTGAAATGAGTTAATCATGTATTTAATATTAAGATTTAGGGCTCTTAAAAAGTTATTAAGATTAAAAAAATAACTGAGAATGCTTCAACATTGGTGATTAATCCACCATGGCATAATTAGCAAGAATGGTACAGATCACTTAAATTGCAGAAAAAAAATTATGTTGATCCTTCCTACGTCTTATATCCCATACAAAATGTGATGCCAATATACCAACCAAAATCAAAAACAACAAAAATATGATCAGCTCTATATCTTGGAATCAAACTTAATCTGAAACCATCTGTCAGAGGACCCACACAAAAGCCTCATACTGATTAATGGAAAAGTAATAACTCATTGGGCTGTTTCCAGGAGACACAGATTCTTGGTTTCAGAGTTCCTGAGTTGCTCACTCACTGTGCCAGAACAGCTAACTTCCCACAGGGTGTGCTTTAGTATCTCAGCAACTGAGGCCCGGAAGCGAGTTTGGAACTTCTTACTAATTAGGACATAAAGGATGGGGTTTAAGCAACTGTTGAGGAATGCCAGGCCCGTGGAAAGGGGGAGTCCAGCCTGCAGCACCTGGTGGAAATGGCTGCTGTGGTGAATCGTGAGCTCCCAAATGCTAAACAGGTGATAAGGAGTCCAGCAAATCAAAAAGGCCACAACTACAGCCAGGACAGTCCAGAAATGCTTACTGGAGATCAGGATGCTTCGCTTCTTCACCTTGAAGATGAGACACAGGTAGCAAATACTCATTGTTAGCAAAGGGAAGAGATACCCAACAATAAATTTCACCCAGGTCAGAGCATGGTGCCTTATCACAGTGAGGTCAGGATCATGCTCGTGGAAATTGTTATAGCAAAGAGTGTGGTTATTGAATTCCACAGTGTCCCGGAAGTATAGGGCAGGGCCACCAATTAGGGAAGCCAAAAGCCAGATGAATATAACAACAATTAGGGAGTTCTTTAGGGTTCGGTGCTGATGAGACAAGATAGGATGGATCAAGTGGACATAGCGGTCCAGGCTGATCACCGTCAGGAAAAAAACACTGGCAAACATGTTCAACTGGGCAATGAAGGAATTGGCCTTGCACAACCAGATGCCAAAGGGCCAGTGGAAATTCATGGCTACATAAGAGACGTACAGGGGCAGGAAGAGAACAAAAATGAAATCTGCAATGGCCAGATTGAGGAACCAGAGAGTGGTCACTGTCTTCTTCCACTTGAATCCTGTGAACCAAATGACAATGGCATTTCCAGGAATTCCCAGAATAAATGCTAAACAATATAATACCAGGGAAACCCAGTGAGCAACTCCCAGGTGGCCTTTCTCCTCCAAATCAGACTCCAGAGAGTAATATTCCAGGGCATAGGAATAGTTCTCAAATTCTTCAAATAATGTTTCCTCTAGATCTTCCATGACCTTGCTAAGTGGAGAATGAGGAAATCTATAGAAGCAAATTTAAAAAGAAAGAAAAAAATGTTTTAAAGAAAAAGAAAAGTTCAATGAATGATAAGGAACATAAAGGCAAAAATACTTCATCTTACGGACCAGTCATAGCATACTTTTTGGTAGGTGATTATACTCTAGATGTCCAAGTCTCAGTGGGCCTCAGTTTCATTCTATCATTCTCAAAACTGCGAGGGCTCATTTTTGTAAAATGTTTAGTAATTGTTAAATTAAAATGAATGACTCTACAGGTTGTTTATAACGCTTATGAGGATGACTTGAGAAAAATCTAACCTTCAACAAGCATTTATTAGGTTCCTACTAATTCATGGCAGATGCAAAAGAAAACAGATTAATACTTACACAGTGCTAACTTCAAAATCTGTATTTGTAGCCCTGACTTCTCAAGCTCTTGACAGAGAGTTCCAACTGTTTCCTAGATATAACCACGCGAATGGCACAGGTAAGATGTTGACCCTCTATTTTGCACCCAAGGATGTTTTGATTCTGTATTTATGAAAGCAAACACGGTAAATCCAAATTGTATCAGTATGGATGGCTTTTCATCCAAAAGGTGTCTTTCTGAATAAACTTGATTATGATCACTTAATTTCTATATTAATTTCCTACAGAATGCAATTCAGCTTTATTTTTTATTTTACTAAAATTCCTTTATTTTGAATTAATTTGAGTTCTTTCCTATAATCATTTATAACAAAGATTTGATTTGTTAATCAGTTTTACTTTATTTTTGTCCATACCAAATTTTATCTCTTATAATTTCTACCAAGGTAAGTTTTCTTTTGTGGGTCCCCCTCCCCCACCTTTTTTTCTTACCAAGGCCAGTTTTCCTGGGTTAAGAAGACTTGAATGTCAAATTTTCAATCAAAACAAAATGTACTGGGTGCAATCCTGGCTTCTTCAATTTTATTTGTGCTATTTCTTTCTGTAGTATTCAAGATCAAGTAGAAAGAAGATGAATAGTTGTATTCATTTCATGGAGCTACAATCATAAATGGGGAAACAATGTAAAACTTGGGATTACAGTTGGTTAGAATGAACAGGTCAAAACATCCTGTGTTGCTCACAGGCATCTCAAACTCAACTTGTCTATCACTGTTCATCAACCTACCTGAAATCTTCTGAGAAATCTGGCAGGGCATAATTAAAAGACAAAAGCAATTCATTAGCTTCCTCCCAACCCCAGACCCAGCAACCTATTTTTGTTCTTCAATATTCAATTCAAATGCCACCTTTCTTGGAAACGTTTCCTGACATTACCTTCCTACAGATAATGATTATAATAATTTTTTTTTTGAAACAGGCTCTTGCTCTGTTGCCCTGGCTGGAGTACAGTGGTGTAATTATAGGTCACTGCAGCCTCCAACTCCTGGCCTCAAGCCATCCTCCTGTGTTGGCCTCATGCTTAGTGTCACTGCCAAACTCTCTCTAACCCTGACCAACAGTTCTATCCCCAGGATCTTGGCTTATTCCTTGACAACAAATCCTATCCTTTGTGTACCCTATTCCAGTGAACAAGAATTGACTCCTTTCTGCTGCCCTGTTCTTTCAGGCCTGGGATGTGACCCTGCCCTCTCCCACTCCACTCCTCCTGGCTTACCCTCCTGTGTCAAATTCTTTCCAGCCCAGTTTCAGACTCCTTCTCTTGGTTTTCTGTCTATGTACTAGGACACCCTTACCTTCCTGGTGCTTATAACCTGTTCTTCTAGGATATTAGCAATTATGAAGCCAAATGGCCCAAGTGGTGGTCTGAATCACCTTCTAAAACCCTAAGTAGTGAGTAGAAGGAACCTCACTCCCCAAACAAAGAAAAGCCCATGGAAGACCCCTAATAGTTCAAAACCACTGTATTCACCAAAACCTCCCCCATTTGATGTCCATTATGTCATTTCACTAAGAATAAATTAATATCTATAGAAATCTTTCAGTCAAAAATTTTTTTTAATTATAGCCAACTGGGCCACATATAAAATTCCTTAATAAATTCCTTTTTATAAACTTTATCTCAACCTACACATACTATTTATAAAACATGCCTAAAAACTTTTCCTTTTGTCCTAATATTCCCTTTTTCTAAATAATCAGTCATTTTAGGACAAAAAATTCCATGCAAGATCCTTTCTTTACATTACTCTTTCTGTTTAACCTTTCTTACCAAAAAATATATTTCTATATTCATTGCCTTTTTACATTTTTCTCTTACTCAAAAGTAGAGTTTTGTTTCTATTTTCTTTCTAAATTTATTTTGATTCAACTTTAAACCACCTCTGAATTAGACAAAGTTATATAGAAGAACACATTCTGTTTCATAATTTTTCTTATTAAAAACATATTTTATTCTTTGGTACACCTTATATATAGAATTACATGTATTGAGTAGAATTCTTTTTTTTTTTTTTTTTTTTTTTTGAGACAGAGTCTCACTCTGTTGCCCGGGCTAGAGTGAGTGCCGTGGCGTCAGCCTAGCTCACAGCAACCTCAAACTCCTGGGCTCGAGCGATCCTCCTGCCTCAGCCTCCCGAGTAGCTGGGACTACAGGCATGTGCCACCATGCCCGGCTAATTTTTTCTATATATTTTTAGTTGTCCATCTAATTTCTTTCTATTTTTTTAGTAGAGACGGGGTCTTGCTCTTGCTCAGGCTGGTCTCGAACTCCTGAGCTCAAACAATCCACCCGCCTCGGCCTCCCAGAGTGCTAGGATTACAGGCGTGAGCCACCTCGCCAGCCTGAGTAGAATTCTTATTTTTAGTAATTTTAAATTTTAGTGAAAGCTTAAAGAGCAGGAAGTCATGAATTGTTCATCATAAGACACTTGTTGTCGTGAAGCAAGATTGCAGGTTACTATAAAATTATAGCCAAACTGATAATTCAAATATTTTTCTAAAACACAAAAATCCTATTCTTTGAGAGAGGAGACTCAGTTTCTCAAACAGGTATAAGACCTAATAGACTGATGAACAAGTTAATAAGAAGGATGAATCTGTGGGGTTTTTTTCCTTCCCTTCCTTTCTGTAGTTTATGAAAAGGTGAATAAAAAATCTTTTGTTATTCCTATTAATATCATATGAAAATCTAGTTTGAAAGAGAAAACCATATTTCATTGTATTAGTGTATTAATGATAAAGTTAATTTTAATAAAATCTTATAAAAGAATACATCTAACTTTAACCAATTTGTCTGTAAGTTAAGACTTTTATGAATCTTTTATAACCTGTAACTTTTATATCCACTTAATTTTTAATGATCATTTACATACTGAATTTTAAAGTTTTAAAAACCAAAAAATTAGACAAGATTATCTTTTAACAGAACTAATATTTATGTCTTATAATATTTTTATTAAAAATTTTTATATAGAATTGTTTCCTTTTCATCTAGAAGTTTCAATTACATATATTAATCATAATGTCAACTGTTAGAAAAAGCTAGGAAGTTATACTGACTTTGAACTGTTAGTCACCAATTTTATTAGTATTCCTAAATATAAAAATAAGGTATCAAGGTATAAGCTTAAACTTATGTTTAAGAACTAATGTTCTAGTATTTCACCTTATAAATGATCCAGATATATTATGATTATCTTTTTTTAACATAATGACTTTAAGATTTTAAATTATACGAAAATTTCATTTGTATTTATTTCATGTATATTTACCTAATTTATCTATCTTAGTTCACTTAGATTCCAGCTATTAGGTTAAGTTATTTTTTTGGTAACCATTTTTATATACCGTCAATCAGATATATAACACAGAACAGAGATCAAAATATAGTTTTTTTGTTTTTGTTTTTGTTTTTTGAGACAGAGTCTCACTCTGTTGCCTGGGCTAGAGTGCCATGGCATCAGCCTAGCTCTCAGCAACCTCAAACTGCTGGGCTCAAGCGATCCTCCTGCCTCAGCCTCCCGAGTAGCTGGGACTACAGGCATGCACCACCATGCCCAGCTAATTTTTTCTATGTATTTTTAGTTGTCCAGCTAATTTCCTTCTATTTTCAACCGATCCGCCCGTCTCAAGGCCTCCCAGAGTGCTAGGATGACAGGTGTCAGCCACCGCGCCCAGCGCAAAATATAGTTTTAATTACTGTTTTTTTTTTGGTTTGTTATTTTTTTGAGACAGAGTCTCACTCTCTTGCCTGGGGCGAGTGCCATGGCGTCAGTTTAGCTCACAGCAACCTCAAACTCCTGGGCTCGAGCAATCCTACTGTCTCAGCCTCCCGAGTAGCTGGGACTACAGGCATGCGCCACCATGCCCGGCTAATTTTTTCTATATATATTTTTAGCTGTCCAATTAATTTCTTTCTA